>BPLR01004801.1:0-23962 GCA_021605095.1 Caerostris extrusa | reverse complement strand
TTATTGCATTGCTCCTTAAATATATCGTATCTATGCTGCGTATGAGTAAGATAAATTTGTGTAAAAATCCTTCATTAGGTTGTAGGAGGATGGAAGGAGAATTAGAGCCACACAAACGTAATATATGCTTATTTCAAAATTTGGCACTGTAATATATTTGCAAAGTAGAAAGCTCTGAATGGTGCATCTCTAGATAAAGTCAAATTCTACACACGATTCATCTTAATGACGACTGACCTCAGGTGCCAGTTCCTGCTTTTGATTTTAACCTTTGATAAGTGATTAATTTAATTGTCTTTCACTATTCAGTAATTAACCAATGTAAAGTTAAATAATACGCCAGCATTTTTACTTATGCAAAAATTCTTAAATATTTAACAAAAATGTATTACATTTCAGTTTATGTATCTTTATAAACTGATCTATTAATAGGTAATGTAATATTAAATTTAGAGAAATAAACTGTTTTCTTAAGAATGTTCAAATCAGAATGTTCTATTGCTAGATTATTCTTTTTAAGGGGTAGGGTTTTCAGCCTTACGCCTAAAGTTCTACGATCATAGTAGATCCGGAGCTGCGGCTTTAAAAGTGGATTCCGAACTATTACAAACATTCATGGCACCGCAGGGACCGGAACTTCTTTTGAAACCGGTGGTACCGAACGCCAGAGATTGCATGCTTCTATATTTTTAAATCATTTTATTTTAAGACCTATGAAAAACAATGGCTGTAAAAACCAAGTGACTTCTTCAGCAAAGTAGGGAAAAGTTCAAATTCAGCTAAAACAATTTTTTTATCTGAAAAAGAAACAGCAGATCAAATTTTACTTTTAAATTCAGTTTGTAACTGACTTTAAGTCACCAGCAATTAGCGTACAGGATGTCTTATGTTCGGATCCTCTGACAGCGTCCGTTGTAGTTATTGCTTTAAAGTAAGGAGATAATGTGGCTTGTGTTGCGTTAGCCCTCGATATTCATGGTGCTTGTAAGAGATTTCTGAGTTCTCTCTGTATGCCCAACAAATAGAGTGCTCCCTAAAAGTCTTCAAGAAAGATAACGACCTCTCTTCATAGCCCATCCCTTCATTCGTAGAACGTTCGATAAGAATGTTATATTACATGCTTCTATATTTTTTAAATCATTTTGATACTAAGACCCATGAAAAACATTGACTGTAAAAAGAAACCTAGTAATATCTTGACCAAATTCCTATTCATATGAAAGTAGGAAAAGTTCAAATTTGCTTTTAAATTCAGTTCGTGAATGACTGTAAGTCACTAATTATATATGCATAATTTTTTATCATTAATTAATAAGAAATTGAATAATTAATTTTTAAATAAATTAATAATATATTTATATTACTTTTTTTTCTATTTAATCAATGAGCTTAAAAGCTTAAGAAACTTCCCCTCTCACAAAGCAGAAGATAGAATACTATAACCAAGGTTCTCTGTCAATCTGGCAAGTCGTCGTCGTCTGTAAATCACTGCACAATTAGCGTGAAGAACGGCTTATGTTCAAATCCACGGAAAACGTCCGTTGGAGTTATTTCTTTTGAAGTAAAGAGATAATCATGACTTGTGTTAAACGCTTAACATCGATATTCATGATGTCCTGTGAGAGATTTTCGAGTTCTTTCTGTAGGCGGCCTGTAAATAGGTGCTCCTAAATGTCTTCCTGAAAGATAATATCCTTCCTCTTCATAGCCAATCGGTTGGTTGCTTCATTCATAGAACGTTTGGAATCAGAATGGTCTATTACATGTTCTTTTATTTTTAAATAATTTTATATTAAACCTATGAAAATTAAGAATCGGCAAACAAAAGAACTATGTGGTATCTTGGCGAAAGTTTCTACGCATAGCAAAATAGTAAAGTACAAATTTTGCTAATACTCACTTTTTATTTGAAAGAAAAACAGCTGGTGAAATTTGCTTTAAATTCAGTTCATGACTGGATTTAAGTCTCTGCTCAATGAGCGTGCAGGACGGCTTATGTTAAAAATCCGCTGACAGCATCCGTTGTAGATATTGTTTTAAAGTAAGGAGATATTAAGACTTTGTGTTAAACTTGTGTGTTAGCATCCATATTCATGGTGCCTTGTGAGAGATTTCTGATTTCTCTCATATGGTTTCCAAATATCGTGCTCCTAAAAGTTTTCCAAGGAAATTAATGTTCTCTATTTATAGCCAATGTTCAAATTAGAATGTGTCTATTACATGTTTCTATATTTATAAATCGTTTTACATCAAGACCTAAAGAAATAAGAATTTGCAACAAAAAACCTGAGTGATATCATGACAAAAGTATTTACACATAACAAAATAGTAAAAGTACAAATTCTGCTAAAACCACTTTATTATCTGAGAGAAACAGCAGATCAAATTTGCTTTTAAACTCAATTATAACTTAGTAAAACACAAAATTCACCAAAAAAATTGCCAAATTATTCAGTTAGATAATATATATATATGCAGTTTTGTTTATTTCTTTTCTTAACTACGATCGAACAATCAATCCTTTAATCAACTTATTCCTTTTAATTTAAGAAATATGCTACTTAACTTTGTAAATTTTAAGTTAAAGTTAAGTTTGTTTATATCTTGTTTCGCATAAAATTAATTTCATAACTGGTTATATAATGCTACTTATATCTAACATCTTAGATCGAATTTCAATAACTATCATAGGAAAAGCGCACTCATAATTTATGAATCATTACAATGATGTTGCAAAGTCATCAATAGTAACGTCAAATAACTATCATCTATTTTGAGTGTTGTTAAAAATATGTAAGATATCCAAAGTCAATTATTGTGGAAATAATAAATTTAATTTTTTAGCGTCATCGAAATTTAATCCTTCAGAATTTGCCTCGAATCCAACGAAGGAATATTTTTTAGCCTACGAATTTACCTTTATTATATTCAAGACAGATATATTGAAATTAAAATGTAATATTAAATACAGTAGAACCTCTGTAAGTCGAACTTCAAGGGAGACGCTAAATAATTGAGTTTTCGACTAATGGAGGATTTCGACTTACGCGGATTTTGTAAGAAAATATTCGACTTGTAGAGGACTTTAGATTCTTACTAACTCATTTTGAGTTAGAGAGGTAAAATAAATAAAAAATTCAAGTTACAGAGGTAATAAACATGTTTATTTGCAACTTAAAAGTTATATTATTATACTACAATAAAAAAATCAAAATAATTCCTAAACAAGCTTAAAATTAAAAATATTATGTATTAAAAAGTCAAAGTTATTATTTTCTTTTTTGTTTTAGACAAATCGATCGTTCTCATCTATAGAGAAAAATATAATCAATTTGATAAGCTAAATTTGTTAATCGATTATCTAAGCTATAAAGAGCAAAAATTCTTTTTCTTCCGAGTTGCTATTTCAGAATTGGTTATTCTATTTACTATATACCATACATTGTTTCTCTAAGAAACAATGACGTGCACTGTCGGCAAAATCCTTAAAGTCGGTAACTTATTTTTCTTCGAGCTATACAAGTAATTAGTTTCAAATGATCGAGTTGCAAAGGTTGTAAAAAGATTGTAAAATCAAACATTGTTAATATTCGAGATACAGAGGTCCAATTTTTTTTCAAGTTACGGAGGGAAGATATATACCGAAATGGTTTGTGGTTATTGACTAAATATTTTGACTTATAGAGGGTTGAAATTTCGAGTAATGGAGGTTTTGGGGCTTGAAGGAAGGAACAAACGATTTTTCGAGTTGTGAAGGTTTTCGACTTATCGAGGTTCGACTTAAAGAGGCTCGACTGCATATGTATTTGGACTTATTAAGTATAATTATTTTTATTATAATATTAAATATATTTATATGTATTTTTGGACACTTCCAGAACGCAGTTGGATCACTGAAACCCTTTCTTTTGACACGGCCCTTTATATATAAAAAAAAAAAAAAAAAATCTGCATGCAAAATAGATTAAATTCTAATATTATAAAAGTTGTAGAAGCCATTTTTAACTTTATTAAATCATGTGGACTTAATCGTCAGGATTTTAAGAAATATTTGACACACCTATTTTCGTATTAATTAAGAAGATGTGTATTAAGTATTGTTAAGGGAAGCTTTTTAATGAAGATAAATTTTTAAAAATGACTTTAGGATTTGAGACAAAACATTTCAGATTTTATTGTTATAAAAGAAAACACAATCAAATAAGTAAAAGATGATGAGTGTATGTGTGTATGTGTGTGTGTGTGTTATTTGAATTAAGCTATATCTTAACCTCGTATATATCATCGAATAATTAAATGAAAGGAATATCAAATTGCGGAAAACAAGGATAGATGGTACATGAACTCCATAGCAATATAAGTGAATATTTTTTTTTTGAAGAAGATATATAATAAGTTTTAATTTTTTTCAATGATAACGAATGACAGAAATAAACGAAAAAAATTAGATTTATCTTCTTTTAAGTAATATCAACAACAATTATACTAGCCTCATGTCTACGCCATATTTAAATATAAAGCCTGTCTTCACTTTAAATTTTGTCATTCATTATATACTAAAATTAAGTAATATGATAATAATAATATATAAGTAAAGCTTTATAACAAATCATTAAATTATAAATAAATCTATTGCATTGTTTGACTTAATTAAATATGAATTTATTTGTTTAATAATTTTTCCTCGAAATACAAAATAATATCTTTTGGACCAAAACCAAAAAGTTTGCAATGCCTGATATAAGTCTTAAGATTTTATAAAGTAAAATTTTAAACACCAATAATTCCATTGACATCACGTATTTCGAACTATAAAACCACACTTATTCTTTAGATATTAAATTTTCATTAAAATAACCTTTAATCTTTAAAAACATGTATATAAATCTGATCTTTGATGAAGAAACTTTCTCGCAGTTGCATGGCAACAAGTAATATAAAAAAAAAATTTAAAAGTTTCAATCTCCTACATTTTTTCACTATATTGCAGAAAGTCCTATATAAATAATTTGCATTCAATTTTTTTAAGTTTATCTGGTGCCATCTATCGGTATATAAACAATTTAAAAAAAACTAAAATCAATTAATTAAATTTAATTACTGAATTAATATTTCAAAAACTGTATTAACAACAACTGTATTTACAACAAGTGTCAAACACTCACTACAAGTTCAAAAATGTATTCGAACTTGAGTAGATGAATAAAAAGTATTTTTATGAATGATTGAAAATTTGAACAAGATATATATAGGGAGTGTGAGCTAATAGAAGGAATTGAATAAAATTGCAGTTTGTCATGAAATATTAACATATTCTCAGAACTCTTACAGAACATTAATTGATAAAGCTGTTCTTCAAGAATTTTCATGCAATAGTATAAATAATCAAATGCTTCAAGGAATATTTAAAATTTAGAGTAATGGTTTTTTATTGATTAAGTGAATTTAAGCATATAACCAAAATGCCTGATAGAATTAGTAATATTCATTTCTGTCTTTATTTTAAAAATGAGCCATGTTTGCGAATAAGACTAATTTTAGATGTCGAAAGTTTGCATAGCTGCATTATAATAAAATGGTAGCTTTGGGTAACAAAATATAAAATATTCTCAGAGTACAACTGCAGAACATTTATTGAAAAGATTTTAGTTAACTAGTTTTTAAGCAATGTAAACATAATAAAATCTGTTGAGGAAATAATAAAATTTGCAATAAATGTTCACGTTATTCGGATTAAAGAGAATTTTAGCATATTAAACAAAATGCTTCAGATAGGAGAGTGCTTTTAATTTCTATCTTCGCACTCATTTTTCCGGCTAGCGCTAGTTTTAACTGCAAGGGCTCATTTAGAACAATTTTCCTGCTAATTCTGTAGAACAACTATCTAATGGATCCATTACATGCATAAATAGGGCCTCGTGTGGAAACTCTACAAGTGCTAAAAGCAATATCAGGTGAGGAAATTCATTCATATTAATTTAAATTTGAAAAAATTAAATTTTTAAATTAAGAAAAATAAAAAATAAATTAATTTTTTTCATTTTTAAATTATTTTTAAATAAACAAAACTTTAAAATAATTTAAAAATGAAAAAAAAAAATTTTTAATGAAGATCAATGTATTCTAATATTCTTATAAAATTGAATAATAAGTAAGTGAGGAAGAATAATTTTTCTAATATTCTTAGAAAATTAAATAATAAGTAACAGATGAAGAGTAATTTTTCTAAAATTTAGAAAATAATTGATAAGTAATAATAAATGAAGAGTAATTTTTCTAATATTTTTAGAAAATTAAATAATAAGTAAGTGATTAATAATAATATTTCTAACAATCGTAGAAAAGTAATTAATAAGTAAGTGATGAAAAATAATTTTTCTTTCTTAGAAAAGTTAATAATACGTAAATGATAAGGAGAAATTTTCTAATATTCTTAAAAAAGTAAATAATACGTAAATGATAACGAGTAATTTTTCTAATATTCTTAGAAAAGTAAATAATTGTAAATGATAAAGAGTAATTTTTCTAATATTCTTAGAAAATTAAATAAGTAAGTTACGAAGAGTAGTTTTTATAATATTCTAAGAAAATTAAATAATACGTAAATGACAAAGAGTACTTTTTCTAATATTCTTAGAAAATTAAATAATGAGTATGTGATGACGAGTAATTTTTTAAATAATAAGTGACTAATTTTCTTAGAAAATTAAATAATAAGTGACGAAGAGTAATTTTTAATTTTCTTAGAAAATTAAATAATAAATGACGAAGAGTAATTTTTCTAATTTTCTTAGAAAATTAAATAATTTATTATTTAATTTTCTAAAGAGTAATTTTTCTAATTTTCTTAGAAAATTAAATGATAAGTAAGTGATGAAGAATAATTTTTTAATTTGCTTTTAAAAAAATTATTTTGGTTACGAATCTTGAATAAATTCATGATGTGTTAAATTTTACGTATAATGTTTTAACAAAATTCTTATAAGAAGTGTTTAAAATCATTAGAAAAAATTATCATTTAGTCTATTTATAAAATGCATGATGGCGAGAATTTTATTAACAAGGTTGTAAATTGAAAATGAGTACATTTGGGGAAGATTGTGGAAAACTATTTAGAATTCGGATTAGAACATTGTAGTTACAATTTTGCCGGGTCGAATACATCATCTAAAATGTGGGGAAGTTAACTCAGTAAATAATATATTATTCATCCACTTACAAACTTAATGACGATGTTTCACCCATTTTAAAGTACTAAGTATTTTATTGTATTAATGGTTAAAGTTTGTGTGCTAAGAATTGAATAAAATTCCTATGTTTATTGGTTCAAGTTTTATCAAATGGCCAATCTTCCGAATTATTACTTTCCTAACAAAACATCTACGTCTTCATGTTTCTGTACAATAGGTATATTATGTTCCCCACACTCTTTTCTTCATATAACATGTCGTTCATGCTCAAAAAAAAAAATAATAAATAAATGTAGTCGTGGAATGGCGGTTTGTTTGTGCAGCTGGATCTGGATGAGGTCAAATCGAATCACAAGTCCATTAACACACAGATTTATTTTCACAGCATGTAAACAACAACAACACCACAATTACAATAAAAGATAATATATAACACATTTCAAACATCTAATTAAACATTCGTGGAAGGATTCCACTTCTAGCTGTAAATATAGTTACTCAGGTAGACGCTGGATAGTGAAATATACTTCCTCTCTGGATGAGAGTTTGTTGGACAATTTATGCACAGGATGGGGCTAGCTATATTTTCTCTCGGATGAGAGACTGTAAACGTCTCTGAGGCAGCACTCGGGACGAGAGCTGATAACTAATGGCAGCGCCTGTTTTTGCCTTACGTCCTCACTGGCGAGAGTCTCAGGAGCCAATTGATGATTTCTTTGAACGACTCAAGGGGCGCTCTTGCAGTGGTAGGAGGAAACATGATTGCGTAGGTGGAATTGGTAGTTTATTGTCACCGATGGGGGTGTCTGCGTATGCAGGTATGAACATATTGCAACTAGAAAGTTCTGCTCACGTAGAAGCGAATATACCGTTAGTATAGCGAATACTTTATACCAAAGAATATAGTTCATCTTCAGTGTTTGTGAATTTCAGGGTATCGATTCTACATAATTCCACAACGACACGACGATTCCACAGACCCATGGTGGGCCAAGGCCGTCTACCTACTGGCAGATTTCGAAACATGAGGGTTGTCAGCCCCACACCCAACGCTCTACAGTTATGTTGGACTAGGACCTACAGTTTAAATGGATTCCGAACCACTACAAACCTCCATAGCACCGCCGGGACTCGAACCCGAAACCTGTAGTACCGAGCGCTAGCCACTCGGCTATTCAGGCCCGGCAGTAATGATACAATATCAAATTATTACATTAATATGAAAACAAATACTTATGTTATATAAACCGTTCCTAGTAATATGATTGATATTACAGAAAATAGCAAATACAGTTATGAATTCAGACGAAATGTTGGAACCATTGGTAGAATTCTGGAAACCAAAAACAATTTTTTAATTGTAAATGAGAAAAGTAAAACAAGTTTTCAGGATTCTTGGTTACAAAATTTAATTGATTGTCTATTCTAGGGCTGAAAATATGGTATAGTATAATAAATACTGCTTCTCATTTTCTTTAATTTGAGTAGGAATATGTTTCATAAACTAAATATTTGATTGTAATGGAATATGAAATGAATACAGGCATTAAAAAATTAGAAAGGAATACCAGAGAATCAGAAAATCGAGCGAGAATTCTCTTTCAACTTTAGAAAACTTTGACGCTAGAGAAAATATAAAAAAATAAATAAATCATTCGAATGTGTAGTTGGTACTCAACAAGCAACCGAAATTAGAAGGAAAATTATTCCAAATATTCATTTTAACACTGTCAAAAATTATACTTATAATAGTTGATATATTCAAGACCAAACATTATGTGCTTGTAATAAACTAATTTTATGAAGATAGAGCAAGCCATAAGTTTCACCCAAATGTATTTCCTGATCTAGCTACAATTAAAAATTTTCTTTATACTTTTGCTATATAAATGATTTAGACAATTAAAATTTGAGACAACTTTTTTATAGCTTTTCTCTTTCAAATACGACAATTGAATGTCTTAAGAACTGCGAAATAGATTTATCTTTTGATATGCACATGTTATGATAGAGCAGCTTGCATGAGAGGAGAATTTAACGGAATGCAAACAATCGTTTCAAAATTATATCTTTAAGAAATCTTTCTACTGCTCATCAAATAACTTTGAAAGTAGGAAATGATATAAAAAAGGAAAGATACTTGAAGACGCTTTCATCATAATTGATAAAATTTATAATTATTTTCAAATTCCGAAAAAATAAAAAAAATGGATATGCCTTGATAAACAACTAGAAGAAATTACGATAGCTATGCTGTAATAGATGTCAATGGTAGAACCCTCAAAACCCCTTATTATAGATTATGGTCGGATATGGGTGTATTTCTAATTGAAGATGCAATGCCATTAGTTAAATTTTGCGTAATCTGCAACTTTGAAATTTTCACGAAAGTAGAATTTTTGGCTACCGAAAAATGGATAATAAGGACATAAATGTATATGATTATTGAATGATTAGAATTGAGAGAAGATGTTGATACAAACATATCATTTATTTTCTTCAAATCAAAGCAATTACTGCAACACAAAGCCTAAATTAGAACTAGCAAAGCAATCACTGCAACGTGCAAAGCAAAGCAATAACTACACCACAACTAACAACACCATGACTAACTAACTTGTAATTTTTAAACCGTTGAAACACTCTACTGCTGCCATATATCTCGAGTACAATTTGGTTAAACATTTTCTTTTCACTGCACGCGACCCACTGTATTATTCGCGTGCGATTCATGGTGTAGGATCCAGTTTATTTAAACATTTCTTTTCTCTCCACGTGTTCGCTATATAGTTCTTATAAGAAGGCACGGTGGATTCTTATTCCCATAGTTCACAATCTGGAAGAAATAATATCTTGGAATGTCAGAGATACATCGTCTGCTGCTGAAATGCTGTTACATGCTTTGAGATAACGAATTTTTTAGTATCGTTGAATGAATTAGAAAAATTGCTCTCATTAACATTTCTCAATGAAAATTGTTACTAAAATTTGATATAAAATTTTATATGTTAAATTTTATTCATGACATTATTGCTCAAATTAGTTTTATATTCGTTTAAAAAGCAATTTAAAGAAACCTTTTTATTGCTGTTAATAATTTAACATAATTATCTGATTTTAAAATAAAAATCGAAATTGTCTTCCAGCAAATATTAATCTAGTCTGTAGAAGATTTTGTTTTCTGGAAAACGATATATATACCATTTTTAGATCAGCTACTACTGTGCCCAAAAAGTAAAAACCAATTTTCAATTTAAATTTCCCGGGCATATGGATTTTTTTTTTTTTTTTTAATATTATAATATTTTTTCTTTTTTAGGTTGCTGTCACTGTCATTGACATCTGTGTGGAATTTGACTTCAAAATATTTAATAGTTTTTGAGTTACGCTTGGCTTTTTGTGAGAAGCTAAAAGTGATTTCGGCTATTTTTGAAATGTCTGAATAAATTGAGCAAAGAACTTGCATTAAATTTTGTTTGCGGAAACGTATAGAATGTTTCAGAAATATCGGAAATAAATGTTTAGAAGTGGTATAAACGGTTCAAATAAGGCAGAGAACGCGTTGAAGACGAAGTGCCCTCTGGTCGACTCTCAACCAAAACCGACGAAACTTACGTCCAAAAATTAAATATTTGGTGCTTGCAGAGCGTCGATTTATAATTAGAGACCTTGTTGAGGATGTTGGAATTTCAAAAGGATCTGTCAATTCCATTTTAAAAGATGTTTTGCGCCTCAAACGCGTCAAATCTCGATTGGTGCCGAAAAACATTGATTTTTTTGGAAAAACATCATCACGTTGAAGTGCGTGAAACAATGGTTTCTGACTATCAGGACAAGTTGAAATGCATCATAAATGAAGATGAGATTTGAATTTATGCTTATGATCAATCGAGCGAATATCGTGACAAAAGGTGAAGAAGCAAAAAAAGAGTGCCAAAGTCGCTCCAAAAATAAGGTCACTGGTTTTTTCGATCACTGTGGTGTGGCTTAATGATTTATGAACAACGATCATATTCACCTGACTTAGCACCGTGCGACTTCTGGCTATTCCCTAAACTCAAAAGACCACTCTGGAGGTACCGTTTTGAGTCGATTGAAGCATGCATTGAGGATTGGAAAAAGTCGGCACAAGTGAATTGTGTCCGGAAGGGATTACTTTGAAGGCGATGAAATAAATTTGGAAGAATAAATAAAGAAACTTTGAAAAAATGAAAAAATTGAATTACTTTTGGGCCCAGTAGTATATATATGTTGATCTTTTTACAGTCCACTGGAGTATGTGTACTTTATTTGGAGACCATAACCTTTTAGAAACAGTAGAAAATAGAAAGTTTTAACAGTAATAGTTTAGAATCTGAATTTGAACTCAACATATATTTCTTTTTACTTATAGCTTAGTACAGGGATTATTATTGTGTTTACTATTATTCTTAGATGTGAACATAAATAATATAATAATGGGGATACTAAACGCACACTGTAAAGAAATATATAACACTAAAAATGAAGTATAAAAATATATAAATACAAACGAAATAAAAAAAAAAAAATGAAATCATTAAAAAATATTTATTTTACGAGTGCGATTTATTTGTTTCTCCACTCTTTCACTTAGCTTTTACAAATCGATGCGCGTGCATCATGAGTT
Organism: Caerostris extrusa; assembly: GCA_021605095.1. Taxonomy (NCBI): domain Eukaryota; kingdom Metazoa; phylum Arthropoda; class Arachnida; order Araneae; family Araneidae; genus Caerostris; species Caerostris extrusa. Next base: position 12,124 of record BPLR01004801.1, on the reverse strand, counting down.
CGCAGAATATAAATTAATTACTTTGCGAACTCATAACTGTAAACTCTAAATAAAACAGGCAATATCTGTCCTATATACACACGTATATTATTTTAAAATCAAAGTTATTTTTTTCTCATAATTTCGGTAGTTAATTTTTTAAATATATGTATGCACGCATAATATATTTTTTAATACATTGGTTTTCACTTTTGGTCATTATAAAATAAATATATTTTGTCAAAGTGTTGTAAATCTCACGGGCCAGAAAAATGCTCATAGCGGACAGCGGGTTGGCCACCCCTGGTTTAGTATGAACTATTGAGCTGTCTCAAACGGTTACAGTTTATTTTATTGAGAAAATATACTGGGTAGGTGCTTGAGCATGTGACTTTAAGAATTATTAATATTACACAAGTTATACCTAATCATTTAATCTATATTGTATAATCCTACACCATCTGTTTCAATTCTTGAGTAATAGTTCCTTACTCGTAAAATACAATATTAACATAATTGAGCAACTGTTCTAATATTTATTCAACGTGATAACGAACTACTTATCTCATTTATTTCTTACATGTGTATATTACATAAAAATGGGAATGCGCAAGAATTTTGTAACGTTTATCATTAAGATCAATACGTTTTTTTGGTCAGGTGCTTATCTCAAGGTTTTTATATATATATAAGTTTAAACATATATAAGTTTAGATCTTGAGTGGTTTCATTTGAAAGAGAAGTTAATTTCCTAAAATCAGCTTAAAAACAGGCAGCAAGGCAAAATGCTGAAAATATACCTTTTCCCTACGGTCCTAACCGTTCTTATTAGTATCCAAATGATAAAATCCCAGAATTTACCGTCACAAATTGGTAAGTTTAATAAAGGCTTTTAAAAAGTGGTAAGTTTCACTAAGGGCTTTAATAGATTTAATACAGGAAAAATTTTCAATAAAAAAGAATGATAATGACACATAGAAGGTACTCGATGTACAGAAAAATGTACCATAAAAAAAGGGGAAATATGTAAAATAATTAGCAGTTTTCATGAAATACTCATGCATAGTTCACCATTCTATTGAAATTCTTTTTTTTTTGTATTATTTACATTATATACACCTCGAAATTTAATTACTTTTTCAAAAAGTATTTTGAAAGAAGTAAGTATTGCTTTTATTATATACCTTTTTAACAATCGGTGTTTTTTTTAATTCTAGTATTTATATAATATTAAATTATAATCTGTTGTTATTATATTGTATTTATCGAACTATAAATTTTTGTAAGAAAATTTTTCTTTGAATTTCAAATAATTTTTTATTTTTCATTTGCTATAAATTTTATTATGAAATTATATGAATATGAAATTATATGAAAAATATGAGTATGAAATTATTATGAAATTATGAAATTATTATGAAATTAGAGCATGAAATTATGAGTATGAAATTATATGAAATTATGAAGTTATGTGCATGCAATTATGAAATTATGTGTATGAAATTATATGAAGTCATGAGTATGAAATTATGAAATTATATGAAGTCATGAGTATAAAATTATAAAAATTATGAAATTATGAAATATGAGTATGAATATATGAAATTATATGAAATTATCAGTATGAAATTATCAATATGAAATTAATAAATTATCAGTATGAAATTATGAGTATTTTATTTATTACAGCTGAATTAAAAGCAAACATTAAATAATTACATAAAATTGACAAATAAATTGTAAATTATTTATGTATTACAGTATTATAATGTTAAAACATATTTTAAGTTAAAATTTGGTAATGAAGTCTAATAAAAGAAAATATACATCTTTATTCTTTGACAAAATTTTTCAATATTGGCACTTTAACGCAAATATTGTTTTTGAAACTAGAGTTTTTAAATATTTGGGTGTTTTTTTTAATAAAAACTGTCTATTTTTATCAATCGTCTAGTAAAATATAATTGGTTTCTAAATTCATTTTAATTTTCTAAAATTATTGATATCAATAATGTATTTATGTTTATCTTATTAAAATTGTGAGAATTTTAAATTTTTAAATCGTGTTTGATAGAAGAGATTATAATTATTGATGAGTTAATAACAAAAAATTAACAAAAAGCATTATTTTTAATTCTAGGCAAAATAGTTTTAAAAAGTCATTTTAAAATTTTAATTTTTATAGTATGTATTTATTATTTTTCAATTTTGCCTGTAAGAAATGTTTATTTACAATGTGATACATTTTATAATAATTCATTCATTCAAAGACATTGTTAAAGAGCACTTACTTAGATGATCAATGCAAAAAAAAAAAAAAAAAGTTTCAATAACATTTTCGTGTTTGTTTTATGTTTTCATTTTTATTTTTTATTTGTTTATAATTATTTTTTATCGTATGTAATTTTCAACTACATGAAATGCATTTATCGTTTATATATTGTTTTTAAAATGCAAATATTGATATAATATATAATAATAATATAATATATAATAATAATATAATATACAATAATAATTGCAATAAAATATATAACAATAATAATAATATAATGATATAATATATATTCAATATTTGGTTCATTAAATGATTAATCCGTTTCGGTAGATTGATATCGTTTCTTTTTGTACCGCTATAATTTATCGACAATATTTCTATTAAAAAAATATAACGATTTTTCTGTGTTTAAAAATCATGTTTTATTAATAGAATATTTATAATTTGTTTAAATATGTAATGTTTATCAAAATCAAAATAATAATTATAGTTTTAAGTACTAGGACTTTTTATTTAAGAAAACAAAATGTTAAGAAAATTATTATCAATTATTTTGTTATTTCTGTTGTTGTTGTAAATTTTCAATGAAGTTTTCCAATATAAATAATTCTTAATCGCATTTAAGTAATGTAAAAATTTCGGATATATTTTTTTCAATATTAGTTTCAAAGAACAACTATGAACTTTTAAAACTAATTTTTACAAAAGTTCTTTCTGGCTGTCATGCAAAAATTTCAATTTATTACCCAATTCAATAATAAAATTAAAATCTGTTTAAAACTGTTTCAAAATCTGCAAAAGAAACTAACTTTTTTAAAAAAAGCATTTTTAAATTATTATTCTTTAAAAGTAAATAGTAAAACATTTTATCATTTCCTATAAATCGTTAACAAATGTGCATAAATCCTGCAAATTATTCAGTTTATAGAAATGTCATTAAATTACTATATTTATCTTTCCTAATATTTTATTTATATCAGTTTATAGAAAAAAATATATAGAAAATTAACAACAATGTATATACAAGAATAAAAGGTATAAATAAGTAGTTGATTCACCTATAAGAAATTGTCTTTAAATGCTTGTAAGATGTATATTTTGATGTTAATTGGTTATTTTGTGCACTTTATTTAAATAGTCTCTGAAAAAAATGTATAAAACTATAACTAAATTTGAAAATCCAATTGATTGAATATTCGTTGCCAATTCGACTTTTGAAAAATGAAGAAATCATATATATTTTATGGATAGTGTTCTAATTTATTTATTACAATTTCGTCACTTCACAAAATAAAATTATAATTATTTTTAGTTTAATGAAAATTGTTTGTTTCTGAGTTCATAAATATCAATAATATAAATAAAAAATATATATAAAAAATAAATTTGTTTATATAGAATATATATATAAAAAAAATATATATAAAAGTTTTTCATTACATAAATTTTTCTTTAATTCAATCCAGGATGCAGACGATTTTTTTTTTTTTTTCAGTGAAACGATTATTAAAGTTTAAATTGTTTATAACATTTCAGAGCGTGACTTTTTCATGCCTAGAAAAAAAAAAATTTAAAAATAAATGTTTCTATGAAAAAAATTTTTTTATACTTTTAACTTTATAAAATTAAAAAAAACAATTTTGAATAAATTGTTTTGATGTTAACATTAAAAATTATCATAACGTTATCATAACATAATTATCATAGCGTTAAAAAATGCGTTTCTAAAGATTGTTTTAAAATTGCTATCCAGTACAAATTTAGTATATAACTGCAAATTGTCATGATTTAATATTTTGAATAATAATGTTTTCGAACTCATACCATATGTCTAAAAATGCACTTTTTTTCATCTTAGAGTATTTTTGACCGCATTTATTTTAATTGTGGCTCTGATTTTAAAAAAATACATTTATTAATTAGACTAATGCGACCATCATCAATACATTTTTTTTTTTTTATAGATTTCAAAATTTTTTTATATTAAATAGATTTCAAGAAATAATTATACAATTAAATAAACATTTATATAATATTTCATTAATTTTTAACTAATTAATCTCCGAAGCGAAAGATCTGTTTATAAGAAACAGTAAAATAATATATTTTTAATATTTTAAGGCATTTTTTCATCTGGTTAATATATTCTGTTACTTATAAAATAAATAACCATGTTTTTTGGCCAGATAAATTCTGTAAAATCCGTAATGAAGGAAATTATGTTATATCATTCTTAATGAGGGATTTCTGTGCCAAAAAGTAATATTAAAAATGTCCCTTTTTTTTTTGTATGCATGTGGAACCTTGCTTAATGTTTTTGTATACATCTGGTATCTATACATGCTTACCTCACTACTTCATAGTTTACTCTAAAGAAGAAGAGAGAGTTTGATGCTTTCCAATGTAAATAATAATCAAATGTAAATCTACCAGTACGTTGTTTGGGGAAACCTCAACCGGCTGTCTGATTTTGATATATTTACATGTGCTGTCATAATCGTCATCGAATCTCTTTTTTTTTCAAATAGCTCAAAGCAAACACTGTACCTCGAATGCCAGAGTATTTGACTTGTATCTACCTGAATGCAATCTATACTATAAATCCTTTTTTTTTTTTTTTTTTTTTTCATCTATTTTTCTTTTTTTCGTATTTAGTAGGCTCTCTTATTTAATGTTTAAAACATATTTGAGATTTTAAAATTTTACTTATGTTTTTTTATGGTTATTATTTTAATTATATTTGTTCTATGGCAAAATTTAAACATAATTATATTTTTATTAATAGGTCTGCTCTAAGTAATTAAAGTTATTCTCTTAATTTATAGATATTTGTAACATTTGATATCAATTGGCTAAGCTTATTCGTTTAACCGAATGTTTTACCACAAAGCTTTTTAAGACCACTTTCACCACGGCAACTTCATTCTCACCAACAACGATAGATGCCTTTTACTGTTAAGATACAATTCCTTCAGCAAAGCTCACTATAATTACATATGCAATGTCCTCAACCAATACAAAATAGCTTGCTTACACTTTCTCTGTCAAGTATGCACAATTAATCAAGTTAGGAACTTCCAAATGCTTGTACGCTACAAGCGTGCCATTCTCCAACCCAAATGAACGATTTTTATCGTTTGTGTACATGCCCACTGTCATGCCAAAGACGCTAGAAACGGAGCCCTGCTAAAATTAAAACTAAATATCAAATTGCAGAAGTAAATGTCGACAGAAAAACAGCTACTACTCTCACAAGATTAAGGATGAAGCACTACAAAATATAAAAATGTCTGCTGATTTCATAAAAACACCAAAAATGTGGCAACTGCCCTGATATCGAGCTTACTCCACATCATGGGATAGCCCAGCTGTTGCAGCCGTCATAGATTGTCTAGCTATATGTCGCTAAATCTAATTAAAATATCGTCAAAACACTTCCTTGTCCTAATTGGAAAAGATTGTATTCCATGTGAGCAAATTTCCTATCGGATTTAGTTCATTGGAATTAGATTAGATTAGATGTTAGATTAGATCGCCGCTCGTGACCCAGTATTAATAAGATAAAAGCTAAAGCACGAATGGATTCTAATTCGATCTAATTGGCAAAGTTTCTTATTGTCAGTTATACTTACAGAAGCAAGATGACCCAAGGGAGATCGTGACGACTCTTATTTAAGTGGCTCTCGTTAAAATATGGGTTATCAAATATAGGTTTTTCAGATTTCATCAAGTGTCATTCTAGAACGAGAAATATTTTCGAACGGAAATAACATTTTTTTCAGACAGAGATTGTTATTGTATCATGCAAAACCTGCAATGCTAGAACCCATTGTAGAGTGTAAGACCTCCAATGCTAAAACTCCAACGTAGATGGCAAAGTCTCTAAACATCCTAGCTATTAACACAAATTAATTCACTTCTACATCTATCTTGAAAGGAAGACATTTAAATAAATTGACAGAAAATATCAATATTTATATATAGAAAGTAAGAGATTCGTGCGTCTATATTTTTTTAGTTTTAAAATAATAACTTTGAGAAAATGTTATGTATTCCATTTTAAAACTCTTCATTTATATTATAACGTATTTGAATGTGGTAACATTAGATGGTTTGGAATTTTATTGGCATTCTTACAATTATAAAGCAACCCTAAATGTACATTAAAATCAGTAGACTTAGGATTGTTGTCCTGATTGAACATCGAATCATTTTATAGACCGTTTTCAGGTGATGATTTTAAATATGATGTCAACGTACAGTTACTGATCCATAGTGTGAACAATAAATTTTAACTTACCGTTTCAGCAGGTAATATACGTATATTCTTTTCAATTTTCTCCAAATCATTACATAACACTAATCCTGAATTTATTATATATTTTTTTTGGATTTTTGGCAGTAAATATTTGAAATTTTCGAATCTTTACTTAAATGAAACCTTTTTTTCTTGCAACATGCCTAGCGAATTATACTGACCGGATTATTTCTTAAACTATTTTGAACTTAATACATATTTCATTAGATTCTTGCATTTATTATATGTTTTATAGTGATAATAATTTTTTTTTGAATCAATATTTTTCTAAATGAAAATTACTATTTTTTTTTAAATTTTTAATAAATATTTTTCCTTTTGCTAGTTAAGGAAACATTCTAATGATATAAACAAATAAAAATCATGGGTTTATATTTTTATTTCCTTTCACTCTATTAAATAATTTTATTTCTTTTGATTTTCATTTATTGCTTATTGTATGATGTTTTTCTTTGTGTTCTATGGTATAAAAAAAGAATGAATCACTAATTATTTGAGGAATTTTTTAAATATTATTATTTTTTTTTAAATTAAAATTTATTATTAATTTTTAAATTTTTAATAAATATTTTTCCTTCTTCTAGTTATAGAAATATTCCAATCATATAAACAAATAGTATTTAAAAAAAAGGAATCCCATAAGAAAAACGATTTTATTTAGTGTGGCAAGTTGAATCCATAAAAACACTTCGAAATTAATATTGAAAATATCACGAATCACACAAATTTGATGCGAGATTAAAGTATATGTGAAAACTTTTCATATGTTAAGGCTTAAAATATTATGCTGTAGCTTCTTTTGCAAAATGTGAAAAAAATGTATCTAATAAACCGTACTATATCATTAAAATTAACCTGAATTTTTTATCAATTTTCCTTCTTTTCTTCATATTATAATGAAGCACCCATATATATGAAAATATTAAATAATATGTGTTCAGCGTGTTATTTCATATAAGGGCCAATAAGCCCCAATGGTCCATTTTGAACAGAAGTGAGTGGTGGTCTTTTTAAAATATTTTCTTGTAACATCATATCAAATAAATCTTTTCTCCATATTATAGATTGCAAATAAATATAATAAGTTTGTGATCACTGCTAGCAAATATTTCTTAATTATCATTAAAATATGTATATTTTAGTTTCTTGATTCATCATGTTAATTTTTTAGTTATATTGAATATAGTAAATTTACGGAAATACGTAATCCTTATATCGTAATTCTCATATGTACGGGATGTGTTATGTACTTAATACTGATTTGTTTTAATTAGGAAGTTCTCTCGGCATAGCGTCAGCTGGAAGTATCCAAGTTGGAAAGATTATGTCTGCATGTCCCAGCAAGAGATGTGACACCGGTTATTCTGATGTACCTTACGTGTTCTTGTTCGAGGACACTCTTACCAAGGCTATTTCCGACTCAGAAGTTCTGACAGAGCTTTTTAACGTCACCGGTTCCACAGCCCAGGAGTTTTCCGATTTCATATACAAGTAAGAGAAGGAATGAACATATGGTGGTATTATTAATCTATACAAACTTTCAAAATATAAAGAGTCTTTTTTATTCAATAAAAAAGGGTGTAATTTTTTTATGATGCTTATAACAATTTAATGAGAGCGTCGTTAGTCTTAGGCGACGCATTTAGTTTGGGACATTTTTTTGCCTTTGGAATTTTATTGAAAATTTGTTCTTTCATTCGTCCCATTTGTTTTCAATGTTAGATCAAAAACCTTTTTTTGTTAATTTCATTGCAATATTAAAGATTTATACATTATATAAGCTAAAATTAAAGATTTATAAATCGTTTAAGCTAAAATTAAAGATTTATAAATTATATAAGCTAAAATTAAAGATCACCTAACCAACATTACGCAAGCATGAACAATTTCTTCAAAGTTATTTTACATGTTTTAGAAAAATCAACAAATGATTATTCATAAACACAATCCAAACTTTTGTACTACAAGTTTCGTGAAGTATTTTTTATTAGTGACAAAATCATTGGAACCATACGAAATTATGAATTATGTTTTTAATCTAAATTTTTTGTTATCCTCTTAATCTTGAAGAACACAATCTATGAATAAAATTTTCAGGATTTTTTTGTGGTTATAAGCTTGTTCTGATTGGAAACAAAGTAGATGGAAGTTGAATTGTAAAACATTCTTACTGTGCTCAAAAAGTAAGACCAATTATTTTTTTTCAAAAACTATTTATTCTTCCAAATTTATTTCATCGCCTTTTTAAAGTAATCCCCTCTGGACACAATACACTTATGTCAACGGTTTTTCCAATCATCAATGCATACTAAAAAGTCACCGGCAAGAATGGCTGCAAAGCGCGCGCGATTCTCGCTGAATCTCTTCAGTCGACCCAAAAAAGGTGTCCCCGGAGTGGTCTTTTTGAGTTCAGGGAATAGCCAAAAGTCGCAGGGCGGAATACGGTAGTTGTAGGACGATATAGGTTTAATTTTTGACGAGCACGTCACAAAGAATCAATGCAGTGTGAGCTGGCGCATTCAGTGTTTTCGGTACTAATCGAGATTTGACGAGTTTGAGGCTCAAAATAAATCGTCGGTACCAATTTATTAGCGTCTCACAAAGCCAGGTGTAGCTGAAACTAAGGAATATTTTTATGTCAAATTTCACACAGATGTCAAAGACAGTGCCAGCAACCTAAAAAAGAAAAACAAATTGAAATTTCATAAGCCCCGGGAATTTTAATTTGAAAATTGGTCTTACCTTTTGGACATAGTAGTAATATAATTAATATTAGGTGCTATTTAGAATAGCCATTAGATTTAAACAACTATAATTTCAAGTAATTGATTATAATGAGCCTTAAAATACGCAGGTATGCCGTCAATTTCTTCACTCAACAGGGCTCGCCCTATGCAGAAGACATCGCCTGCAAGGCTACTCGACCCATCACCAAGTACTTCGATAACATATCAGCGGAACTGCTGATAAGGATTTACATCAAAGCCTTCTCCAAATACATATACGCAGAAGGGGCCCTCACGGCAGACAATGCAGTGACCCTCGCTCTGTCGTACGCCAGTGATTTGGTGGCAAGTGCCCAGCGCACCATGACATGCGACCCAATCTCAAAGTTTACAGCTATCGAGGATGGTTGCGCAGACTTCTTATTTTCCCTTAACTTGGCGTCAGCTGGGAATGGTTACGATATCGCCTTCTACTATGCGAATGAATTCATACTAGCAGCCATTGAGTCTGCTTGTAATGGTTCTTGAAAAATAAAGTTTTAAATATGAGACATGATGTAATGTATTTTGACTCAGAATTATTTTTTACAAAATAATTTTTTTGTCTTCATTTCAATTCAAATATATTGTATCAATCTTATATTAAAATTGTTTTTGATTGAATAAATTCATCGTTGTTTGTTATTTTTTTCTAATGCATCTGGCAGTACAGTGACAATTATTTTTATGACATGCACAGATCCAGAAAACCGTAAAAAATTCAATATATCATAAAAAGAAAAGAAAACAACTATAGAATTATACAAAAAGAAGTTAAATAGATAAGAATTAGGACAGATTGAAGTTAGAACATTAAAACAGGATCAAGTCTTGAAAATTTAGAAGGGCACTCACCTCCCAGTATCTGTAAAAAAAAAAAAAAAAAAACACTGATCTGAAAGAGCGCTGAGCAAACAAAGAGATGCCTCAGTGTTCATCTCCGTACCATTGCAGCAGAAGGGGTAGGCATGAATATCACCTATTTTGAACCAGTGAAGGTGTCCATATAAGCAGTCATACATCGTATCTAGACGAAAGGCAGCAACAACACTGCATATGGAGTAGTCTGGGAAATTATATTCTTGATCTGGAAATTATAAAGTCTGGAGTTTATATTCTTGTTGTATTATGTTATGGGATATTGTTCTTTCTTTTAATTGTGACGGTTGCTTGGCTTTAAATGTTATATTGATTTTTGACGATACAGATTTGTAACTAACCTGGTTATCTGCAACATGGATAATATGGCATCCCCTTTTTGGCCATCTCATCTGTCTTTTCATTTCCGTGGATGCCACAGTAGGAAGAATCTACCGCAAAACAACCATTTTATGTTTTTCATGTAGTTCTCGTAGTAAGGATCTACATTGCATTAGAGATACGGAAATAGGAGCTTGGCAATTGCCAATGGTCACCAAGCTAGACCATTGGCAATGGCTATTTTATATTCGTAACTTTTTTTGCATGGTTCAATCTCTCATTGAGAATAATACTTAGTAGTAAATGCATCTGCAATCTGGAAAAAATCAAATTTCTACAAGGCAGTCTTTTATAGCTATTTTGATAATTCAAATCTTTTTTTTTAATTTTAAATTTATTGCAATTTATATGTATATTAGTATAAACAATATTTCACTTGTAGCATATGTAAACATGTATTATATTAGAAAAAATTATTTCATTTTAATTTGTTAGTTAAAAAAATTATTTAAAATTAATTTTCATTTTTATATCGAAACAAAATCATCTACTTTAGTATTCAAAGCCTCTTAAAACTGATGCTTGATCGCTAAACATAACCAAAGCAATTTAAGACAATAAATAATCATGGCATCTACAAGCTGATGCTTTCATTTACAAACCTAACAAAATCAATCTATTCTTAAATGTAAACTATAATTCCTAATCTACAAAGATCAGTCAGATGATGATGGAAACTTTGTAAAAGGGTTGTATATCTTCAATAGTGTCTGCTAATAATGCATTGGATATCTAGTAAGTTACAAAATATTTTGTATAAATAAGGAGTATAAATATAGATATCCACAATAGAAATACACAAAAAAACCAAATACTGCAATAAGATTGATTAATATAACCAAAACAATTTAACCCAGTAATCATGACATCTATAAGTTGATGCTTTTTTTACAATCCTACCAAATCATTCTATTTTAAATGTAAAAAGCTTTAATTTTTAATCTACAAATAATCAGTTCAAACGTAAAGCTTGAATTATTAAATTTATGACATTTTGCAAATCTGTGTTGTACTATAAAAATGGCAATATTATTGCTAATAATGTAATGAATTTCCAGTAAGTGACAGAAAAGTTTAAATAAATAATGAATATAAATATGACAGCCTACTAGAGAAATACAACAAATAAATTATAGTTTAAAAACTAAAAAACACAGCTTTTAGAGTTAATCAAAACCAAAAGTAAAAATAATTGTTAACATAAGAATAAAATTACTGACGAGAAAATGAATGCCATTGTTCTAAAAGCGTGGGGGCTTTTGTATGACTTTGTTTTTCAAACTAAATAAAAAACCAAAATGAAACTAATGATTGAAAGAGTCTCTTAAGCTTTTGATTGATATCTGAGAACTTTTGCTTTTGCAAAGGTGCCTGACGACATCTCTTATTACCTAATAATTATTTTATTCACACTGTGTTACATTCTTTTATTGATCTTTCTAAGCACAGAAATGTTTCATTTTATTAATATTTAAAATGAGTGTCTTGTTGGAGGACTACGAGTATTGTTCTTTCTTGACCAAC